>OV838920.1:13125000-13128020 GCA_929442735.1 Watsonalla binaria
TCCCCCCAGGAGGGCCCGGGACGACGGCTGCCCGTAGTAGCTTTAATCATAAAAGGGGTTGGGCTATTTGTCATAATGGCCCAGCCTTTTTACTTCTCTGGACAGCCGTCGCCCGATGAACCCACCGAGGTGGCGAGCGCCTTCAGCGTTAGTGGAGACAACTGTTTTCCGTACGGACCTCTTGTCTGCTCTATTTCGCCAGCACTCGCCAGCACCGTCGGTTTGCACGGCGTGTCGGGGCACGGCCCGCAACTTTTTACTATCGCACCACAGCGGTCCGGATGTTTCTGCTGTAAGCCTGGCCGGTTTCCCACGAAACCGGCCCCAGTTTTTTGCCACTTTGGTGCCGCTGTGGTTCGATTGAGCGGTGCCGCACCCTCGGTCCGCTGTCCCGGCGGTGCTGTCGAGTGCCTGCAATCTGTGCGCCTCAAGGGCGCCAAGCTCACCAGCCTGTTGGTGATCGGCCTGACTCCACGTGGTGTCCCTAGGAGTACGCGATACTGGCCCGAGCCAACGAGTCCCACTTGCGCCGAACTGGACACTCCTGACTGAACGCATTGTGGTCCGTCTTGTCCAGTTTGGCGCTGCTGCAGTTGCAGCATCGCGGGACTACGTTGGCCAGCCAGTCCGCGCACTCGGACTTCATGTGGGCCCCCCCCGCAGTGGCTACACGCGACGGCCTTCTGCGTACAGAAGCGCCGCCCGTGCCCGTAACCGAGGCAGCGCGAGCATTGGACGAGCGGCGAATAGTCCGCCGCTCGGACCTTCTGCAGGTCTATGTGCACTGCGCCTGCCCCGGTCACTCTGTTCCAGACTGCGGGGGACACCCTCATGACCACGTGGCCGGCGTGGGGGTTCCTGGCTTTCCGCCGAAAGCGGACCTCCAGCCGGACGTCTTCCTCGTCGAGGCCGTCGAACAGTTCCCGATTCTGGTTCCTCAGGGCGTTTACGACGTCTTCGTCGCTGTTATACGACATCACGTCCCTGAGGACCAGAAGGGGGTCCTTGTTCTTGATCTCCTCGACGAGGAGCCGATCACCTGCGCCCCTGAGGCGCTCCTTCACCTTTTCTCTATCCTCCTTGGAGGAGCATGCCACAATGACCTTTTGGTCTTTCGCCTTTCGAACTCTTTCGATCCTGACCCACCCGTCTTTGGCATTTACTGCCTTACGGACGTGGGTCAGGACCTCCTCACCAGTCTCTTGCGTGTCCCTGGAGCTGACCACGACCGAGTGCAGCGGGGCCTGGGTCGGGACCACAGGTTTCGGTCCTGCCGCCGCCACACTCGCGTACGTGGTCTTCTCCAGGGCCACGCCATGCTTTTCCAACACTGTCTTCAGCTCCTCCATTTTACGGGTATTCTCCTGTATCATTGTGGCATGCTCCTCCATTCGCTTTTCCAGCTCTCCTGTCCCCCTCTCCCAAGGCTGCACCATCAGCGGCTGCCTTGGGGGCTCCCGTGCCTCAGCCTCCTTCCCCACTTCCACTACCTCTTCTTCTTTCCTCTCCTTTGTTCCTCCCCTTTCCTTTTTTCTCCCGGCCTCCGCTTCCTTCACAAGCTGATAGAGCCGCTCGACGGCCTGGGTAACCGCTTCCTTAATATCCGTCTTAAGGTTGCGCGAGTTACCCAGGTTCAGCTTTGCCTTATTTAGGCAAGCTCGTGCCTCGGCGACTCTATCAGCCTGTGTCGGTTTTTTCGTCGGGCACTCGGTTGTCTCCGTCGGCGCACTGCTTTCCGGTGCCGCCTTCGGTCTGGACTTCCGAGTGACCGTCGTGGTGTTCAGGGGGGCCGGGGGGGCCGGGGGTGGAGATGGGGTTTTTTCAATGGAAGTCCTCTCGCCCTCCCACGCCTCAACGCTGCGCCTCACCATGGCTCTTGAGGGCTCTATCTTTTCGGGAGTCGGGGAGAACGAGAGGCTCTTGCGTGCCCAAACTGTGGGGGCGATATACCGCTTTGGAGGTGTGCACCTTCTTTTGGGAGGGCTGTGCCTTATCATTTTAGGGGATTTAAATACACAGAACAAATTGACACAAAACAATAAATTAAGACAATACAAAATAAATTAACACAGAATCACGACACAGAATAAATTAACAAAGAATTAAAATGATAAAATGAAGCAGATGTATAATTAATAAAGACGGCTAGAAATAAAACAAACAATAATAAAAGTCAATAAATAAAATGAGTCAAAATAATAAAAATCGTTGTCTGGTAGAATAAATTAAAATAAATAATCCACGTCAAGGTCCAAAAGGATCCTTGTCAACTAAAATTAAAATAATAAAATGCTAAAATTTACTTATTATTGTATAAAAAGCCGTCTAAAAATTCAAATTTAACTTAAAAACTAACTAAAAACTATCCTAGATTAGTGCCCAATAGGACGACTAACGAGTCACTTAAAGCTAAGCCAACAGGGGCAACACAGACGTCAATAGGGACGCTGAAGTCTTAAAAACTAGTGAAAAAACGGTCAAAAAAACCGTTTTCGTCAAATTAAAATTAACCGTCGAGTCCTATAGTGTCCCAAAGCCCCCCAAAGGGTTTTGTCGACCAGCAAGCGACTACTCCCAGCGAAAACCGCACCAAAATCGGTCGATTTTGGGGTTTTTGGTGTTGCGTGGGCGGACCGCGGTCACCTACCGGATCGAGACAGGGAGGGTGGGGGGGCGATTTTTCGCGTTTTTTGGGGTTTTTGAGCGCGCAAACCTTGTAGGGGGTTGCGGTAGGGTGTCCCGGATATAATGGGAGCGAAAAACGCGAAACTTTAAAACCAAAATAATTTAAAATGAATTTTTTAGAAAAAATTTGCTAAAAATCGGCCTTTATAATTTTGAAAACACTCTTTATTTTTCAGGTGCGGGGGCGGAGCGTCGCGGTATCTTCAGGGATGATATATAGGACCTATTCTCAACGCTACAAGCGGCCAAAAACACTCTGAAAAGATTTTTGAAAATTTAGATATATCTAAATGTATGGGCGAAGTTACTCACCAAGTAACCTCGGTTCTATGACA
>OV838921.1:0-10000 GCA_929442735.1 Watsonalla binaria
CCTAACCTAACCTAACCTAACCTAACCTAACCTAACCTAACCTAACCTAACCTAACCTAACCTAACCTAACCTAACCTAACCTAACCTAACCTAACCTAACCTAACCTAACCTAACCTAACCTAACCTAACCTAACCTAACCTAACCTAACCTAACCTAACCTAACCTAACCTAACCTAACCTAACCTAACCTAACCTAACCTAACCTAACCTAACCTAACCTAACCTAACCTAACCTAACCTAACCTAACCTAACCTAACCTAACCTAACCTAACCTAACCTAACCTAACCTAACCTAACCTAACCTAACCTAACCTAACCTAACCTAACCTAACCTAACCTAACCTAACCTAACCTAACCTAACCTAACCTAACCTAACCTAACCTAACCTAACCTAACCTAACCTAACCTAACCTAACCTAACCTAACCTAACCTAACCTAACCTAACCTAACCTAACCTAACCTAACCTAACCTAACCTAACCTAACCTAACCTAACCTAACCTAACCTAACCTAACCTAACCTAACCTAACCTAACCTAACCTAACCTAACCTAACCTAACCTAACCTAACCTAACCTAACCTAACCTAACCTAACCTAACCTAACCTAACCTAACCTAACCTAACCTAACCTAACCTAACCTAACCTAACCTAACCTAACCTAACCTAACCTAACCTAACCTAACCTAACCTAACCTAACCTAACCTAACCTAACCTAACCTAACCTAACCTAACCTAACCTAACCTAACCTAACCTAACCTAACCTAACCTAACCTAACCTAACCTAACCTAACCTAACCTAACCTAACCTAACCTAACCTAACCTAACCTAACCTAACCTAACCTAACCTAACCTAACCTAACCTAACCTAACCTAACCTAACCTAACCTAACCTAACCTAACCTAACCTAACCTAACCTAACCTAACCTAACCTAACCTAACCTAACCTAACCTAACCTAACCTAACCTAACCTAACCTAACCTAACCTAACCTAACCTAACCTAACCTAACCTAACCTAACCTAACCTAACCTAACCTAACCTAACCTAACCTAACCTAACCTAACCTAACCTAACCTAACCTAACCTAACCTAACCTAACCTAACCTAACCTAACCTAACCTAACCTAACCTAACCTAACCTAACCTAACCTAACCTAACCTAACCTAACCTAACCTAACCTAACCTAACCTAACCTAACCTAACCTAACCTAACCTAACCTAACCTAACCTAACCTAACCTAACCTAACCTAACCTAACCTAACCTAACCTAACCTAACCTAACCTAACCTAACCTAACCTAACCTAACCTAACCTAACCTAACCTAACCTAACCTAACCTAACCTAACCTAACCTAACCTAACCTAACCTAACCTAACCTAACCTAACCTAACCTAACCTAACCTAACCTAACCTAACCTAACCTAACCTAACCTAACCTAACCTAACCTAACCTAACCTAACCTAACCTAACCTAACCTAACCTAACCTAACCTAACCTAACCTAACCTAACCTAACCTAACCTAACCTAACCTAACCTAACCTAACCTAACCTAACCTAACCTAACCTAACCTAACCTAACCTAACCTAACCTAACCTAACCTAACCTAACCTAACCTAACCTAACCTAACCTAACCTAACCTAACCTAACCTAACCTAACCTAACCTAACCTAACCTAACCTAACCTAACCTAACCTAACCTAACCTAACCTAACCTAACCTAACCTAACCTAACCTAACCTAACCTAACCTAACCTAACCTAACCTAACCTAACCTAACCTAACCTAACCTAACCTAACCTAACCTAACCTAACCTAACCTAACCTAACCTAACCTAACCTAACCTAACCTAACCTAACCTAACCTAACCTAACCTAACCTAACCTAACCTAACCTAACCTAACCTAACCTAACCTAACCTAACCTAACCTAACCTAACCTAACCTAACCTAACCTAACCTAACCTAACCTAACCTAACCTAACCTAACCTAACCTAACCTAACCTAACCTAACCTAACCTAACCTAACCTAACCTAACCTAACCTAACCTAACCTAACCTAACCTAACCTAACCTAACCTAACCTAACCTAACCTAACCTAACCTAACCTAACCTAACCTAACCTAACCTAACCTAACCTAACCTAACCTAACCTAACCTAACCTAACCTAACCTAACCTAACCTAACCTAACCTAACCTAACCTAACCTAACCTAACCTAACCTAACCTAACCTAACCTAACCTAACCTAACCTAACCTAACCTAACCTAACCTAACCTAACCTAACCTAACCTAACCTAACCTAACCTAACCTAACCTAACCTAACCTAACCTAACCTAACCTAACCTAACCTAACCTAACCTAACCTAACCTAACCTAACCTAACCTAACCTAACCTAACCTAACCTAACCTAACCTAACCTAACCTAACCTAACCTAACCTAACCTAACCTAACCTAACCTAACCTAACCTAACCTAACCTAACCTAACCTAACCTAACCTAACCTAACCTAACCTAACCTAACCTAACCTAACCTAACCTAACCTAACCTAACCTAACCTAACCTAACCTAACCTAACCTAACCTAACCTAACCTAACCTAACCTAACCTAACCTAACCTAACCTAACCTAACCTAACCTAACCTAACCTAACCTAACCTAACCTAACCTAACCTAACCTAACCTAACCTAACCTAACCTAACCTAACCTAACCTAACCTAACCTAACCTAACCTAACCTAACCTAACCTAACCTAACCTAACCTAACCTAACCTAACCTAACCTAACCTAACCTAACCTAACCTAACCTAACCTAACCTAACCTAACCTAACCTAACCTAACCTAACCTAACCTAACCTAACCTAACCTAACCTAACCTAACCTAACCTAACCTAACCTAACCTAACCTAACCTAACCTAACCTAACCTAACCTAACCTAACCTAACCTAACCTAACCTAACCTAACCTAACCTAACCTAACCTAACCTAACCTAACCTAACCTAACCTAACCTAACCTAACCTAACCTAACCTAACCTAACCTAACCTAACCTAACCTAACCTAACCTAACCTAACCTAACCTAACCTAACCTAACCTAACCTAACCTAACCTAACCTAACCTAACCTAACCTAACCTAACCTAACCTAACCTAACCTAACCTAACCTAACCTAACCTAACCTAACCTAACCTAACCTAACCTAACCTAACCTAACCTAACCTAACCTAACCTAACCTAACCTAACCTAACCTAACCTAACCTAACCTAACCTAACCTAACCTAACCTAACCTAACCTAACCTAACCTAACCTAACCTAACCTAACCTAACCTAACCTAACCTAACCTAACCTAACCTAACCTAACCTAACCTAACCTAACCTAACCTAACCTAACCTAACCTAACCTAACCTAACCTAACCTAACCTAACCTAACCTAACCTAACCTAACCTAACCTAACCTAACCTAACCTAACCTAACCTAACCTAACCTAACCTAACCTAACCTAACCTAACCTAACCTAACCTAACCTAACCTAACCTAACCTAACCTAACCTAACCTAACCTAACCTAACCTAACCTAACCTAACCTAACCTAACCTAACCTAACCTAACCTAACCTAACCTAACCTAACCTAACCTAACCTAACCTAACCTAACCTAACCTAACCTAACCTAACCTAACCTAACCTAACCTAACCTAACCTAACCTAACCTAACCTAACCTAACCTAACCTAACCTAACCTAACCTAACCTAACCTAACCTAACCTAACCTAACCTAACCTAACCTAACCTAACCTAACCTAACCTAACCTAACCTAACCTAACCTAACCTAACCTAACCTAACCTAACCTAACCTAACCTAACCTAACCTAACCTAACCTAACCTAACCTAACCTAACCTAACCTAACCTAACCTAACCTAACCTAACCTAACCTAACCTAACCTAACCTAACCTAACCTAACCTAACCTAACCTAACCTAACCTAACCTAACCTAACCTAACCTAACCTAACCTAACCTAACCTAACCTAACCTAACCTAACCTAACCTAACCTAACCTAACCTAACCTAACCTAACCTAACCTAACCTAACCTAACCTAACCTAACCTAACCTAACCTAACCTAACCTAACCTAACCTAACCTAACCTAACCTAACCTAACCTAACCTAACCTAACCTAACCTAACCTAACCTAACCTAACCTAACCTAACCTAACCTAACCTAACCTAACCTAACCTAACCTAACCTAACCTAACCTAACCTAACCTAACCTAACCTAACCTAACCTAACCTAACCTAACCTAACCTAACCTAACCTAACCTAACCTAACCTAACCTAACCTAACCTAACCTAACCTAACCTAACCTAACCTAACCTAACCTAACCTAACCTAACCTAACCTAACCTAACCTAACCTAACCTAACCTAACCTAACCTAACCTAACCTAACCTAACCTAACCTAACCTAACCTAACCTAACCTAACCTAACCTAACCTAACCTAACCTAACCTAACCTAACCTAACCTAACCTAACCTAACCTAACCTAACCTAACCTAACCTAACCTAACCTAACCTAACCTAACCTAACCTAACCTAACCTAACCTAACCTAACCTAACCTAACCTAACCTAACCTAACCTAACCTAACCTAACCTAACCTAACCTAACCTAACCTAACCTAACCTAACCTAACCTAACCTAACCTAACCTAACCTAACCTAACCTAACCTAACCTAACCTAACCTAACCTAACCTAACCTAACCTAACCTAACCTAACCTAACCTAACCTAACCTAACCTAACCTAACCTAACCTAACCTAACCTAACCTAACCTAACCTAACCTAACCTAACCTAACCTAACCTAACCTAACCTAACCTAACCTAACCTAACCTAACCTAACCTAACCTAACCTAACCTAACCTAACCTAACCTAACCTAACCTAACCTAACCTAACCTAACCTAACCTAACCTAACCTAACCTAACCTAACCTAACCTAACCTAACCTAACCTAACCTAACCTAACCTAACCTAACCTAACCTAACCTAACCTAACCTAACCTAACCTAACCTAACCTAACCTAACCTAACCTAACCTAACCTAACCTAACCTAACCTAACCTAACCTAACCTAACCTAACCTAACCTAACCTAACCTAACCTAACCTAACCTAACCTAACCTAACCTAACCTAACCTAACCTAACCTAACCTAACCTAACCTAACCTAACCTAACCTAACCTAACCTAACCTAACCTAACCTAACCTAACCTAACCTAACCTAACCTAACCTAACCTAACCTAACCTAACCTAACCTAACCTAACCTAACCTAACCTAACCTAACCTAACCTAACCTAACCTAACCTAACCTAACCTAACCTAACCTAACCTAACCTAACCTAACCTAACCTAACCTAACCTAACCTAACCTAACCTAACCTAACCTAACCTAACCTAACCTAACCTAACCTAACCTAACCTAACCTAACCTAACCTAACCTAACCTAACCTAACCTAACCTAACCTAACCTAACCTAACCTAACCTAACCTAACCTAACCTAACCTAACCTAACCTAACCTAACCTAACCTAACCTAACCTAACCTAACCTAACCTAACCTAACCTAACCTAACCTAACCTAACCTAACCTAACCTAACCTAACCTAACCTAACCTAACCTAACCTAACCTAACCTAACCTAACCTAACCTAACCTAACCTAACCTAACCTAACCTAACCTAACCTAACCTAACCTAACCTAACCTAACCTAACCTAACCTAACCTAACCTAACCTAACCTAACCTAACCTAACCTAACCTAACCTAACCTAACCTAACCTAACCTAACCTAACCTAACCTAACCTAACCTAACCTAACCTAACCTAACCTAACCTAACCTAACCTAACCTAACCTAACCTAACCTAACCTAACCTAACCTAACCTAACCTAACCTAACCTAACCTAACCTAACCTAACCTAACCTAACCTAACCTAACCTAACCTAACCTAACCTAACCTAACCTAACCTAACCTAACCTAACCTAACCTAACCTAACCTAACCTAACCTAACCTAACCTAACCTAACCTAACCTAACCTAACCTAACCTAACCTAACCTAACCTAACCTAACCTAACCTAACCTAACCTAACCTAACCTAACCTAACCTAACCTAACCTAACCTAACCTAACCTAACCTAACCTAACCTAACCTAACCTAACCTAACCTAACCTAACCTAACCTAACCTAACCTAACCTAACCTAACCTAACCTAACCTAACCTAACCTAACCTAACCTAACCTAACCTAACCTAACCTAACCTAACCTAACCTAACCACTCGTCGTGGAGGAGGTCCGAAACAAGGACCCGCTTCTGATTCTGAAGGACGTGCTGTCGTATAACAGCGACGATGACGTCATAAACGCCCTTCGGAATCAGAACCGGGTCTTGTTCGAGGGCCTCAAAAAGGAGGACGTCCGGCTGGAGGTCCGCTTTCGTAGGAAAGCGCGGAACCCCCATGCCGGACACGTGGTAATGCGGGTGTCCCCCGCTATATGGTCGAGAGTAGTCGAGGCCGGGGCGCTGCACGTCGACCTGCAAAAGGTCAAAGCGGAGGACTACTCTCCGCTCGTGCAGTGCTCCATGTGCCTCGGCTACGGGCACGGGCGGCGGCTCTGCAAAGAGACCGTCGTAAAGTGTAGCCATTGCGGGGGGCGCCCACACTAAGTCCCAATGCGCTGACTGGCTCTCCAATGCAGCCCCACGATGCTGCAATTGCAGCAGCGCCAAGCTGGACCAGACCGAGCATAACGCTTTTAGCTCGGAGTGTCCAGTGAGGCGCAAGTGGGATGCATTGGCTAGAGCCAGTGTAGCGTATTGCTAAGGGCACCACGGTGGACCCCACCAGCAGCAAGCCGATCAGGATGGTCCAGGCCAACCTCCAGCGGAAGAATCTCGCCACGTGCGAGCTTCTGCTGGAGATGGACGCCAGGAAGCTGGACGTCGCGTTGCTCCAGGAGCCCTATGTGGGTGGAGCTCGAAGTATGAGGAGTCACAGGGGAGCTAGGATCTTCCAGAACACTGGACACGGGGAGGGCACTGTAAAGGCGGCAATCGCCGTCCTTAACCACGACTTGGACGTCATACAGTGCCCAAAACTCACCACCAACAACATCGTGGTGGTGAGGATCCGTACCAGTGCCTGGGAGATCTCAGTAGTCTCCTACTACTTCGAGCCAGACCAGCCCATAGGGCCATACCTGGAGCACCTTGACGAAATCGTCAACCAGCTCGGGCCTGGACTCATCCTGATAGGAGGCGATGCGAATGCGAAAAGCAACTGGTGGGGCAGCGGGCGAGTCGACCACAGGGGGGAAGACTTCGCAGGCGCTCTTGGGGACCTTGGCTTTCAGGTGCTAAACGACGGCGACACCCCGACTTATGACACCGTGCGGGGTGGTCGACGCTTCGTCAGCTGCGTCGACGTGACGGCATGCACGACGGACCTGCTCGATCTGGTGGACGACTGGAAGGTGGACGAAAGCCTCACGAGCTCGGACCACAACGGCATCACTTTCAGGTTAAACCTGAAAAGGGCAAAGGGGATGCATATCCAAAGGACCACAAGACTCTACAACACAAAAAAAGCTAACTGGGACCGGTTCCATCAGGAACTGGCCCAGTTAAAGCAAACACACAAAATTAATACCGAAGAAATTGGAAAAATTGGCAATGCCACAAATTTGGAAAACACTTTGGACAAATATTTAGGCCTAATAACAGAGTCTTGTGGTCTATGCATCCCCAAAAAGAAGGTGAACCAAAAACTCACCATGCCGTGGTGGTCCTCCGAGCTCGTGAGGATGAAGAAAGAAGTCGCCACTAGAAAGCGTAGGATCCGTTGTGCAGCGCCCGATCGAAGGGCTAAAGTCGTCGGAGAGTACCTGGAAGCCAAGGGCAATTATGAAGCCGCAGCTAAACGATCCCAGATCGATAGCTGGAAGGAGTTCTGTGGGAAGCAGGACAAGGAAGGGATGTGGCAGGGCATTTATAGGGTGCTGGGGAAAACTGCCGCGAGGCAGGAGGACCAGCCCCTAGTGAAGGACGGGATAGAGATGACCCAGGCCGAGTCCGCTAGATTGTTGGCAGAGACCTTCTACCCGGAGGACCTTGCGAGCGAGGACAACGCGGACCACCGTCGGACCAGAGCAACAGCCGAGCACGTAAATGGCTCGGCTCATGATGAGCAACATGACCAGCCATTTACGTTGCACGAGCTGAAGTCCGCGGTGGAAAGCTTTGATCCGAAGAAGGCCCCCGGGTCGGATGGGTTCACTGCCGACATCTGCAGCCAGGTCATCTCTAAAGACCCCGAACTTCACCTTGCCCTGTTCAACAAATGCCTCGAATTGTCCTGCTTCCCACGCACCTGGAAGGAAGCCACGGTGGTCGTCCTGCGGAAGCCTAGCAAGGACGACTACCGTGACTCCAAAGCACACCGGCCCATTGGACTTCTCTCGGTAATGGGGAAGATCTTCGAGAAGATGGTGGTCCGAAGACTGCAATGGCACCTGATTCCCCGGATGAGTACTCGCCAGTACGGATTCATGCCCCAGAGGAGCACCGAGGACTCCCTCTATGACCTAATGCAGCACATCCGTGGTAACCTAGACGATAAAAGGCTGGTTACCATGGTGTCGCTGGACATAGAGGGAGCCTTCGATAGCGCCTGGTGGCCTGCGATCCGAGTCCGTCTGGCTGAGGAACAGTGTCCGGTGAATCTAAGGCGTGTCATTGACAGCTATCTTTCGGACCGAACCGTGAGGGTGAGGTACGCCGGTGAGGAGTACGCCAAGAGCACCCACAAGGGTTGCGTACAGGGCTCCATCGGCGGCCCCATCCTCTGGAACCTTCTTCTCGACCCATTACTGAGAGGACTCCAAAGGCGAGGCGACTATTGTCAGGCTTTCGCCGACGATGTCGTCCTCGTCTTTGCCGACGACACGGCGCTGGAGGTCCAGCGACGTGCCAATGCCGCCCTCGAATATGTTCGGGAGTGGGGTGTCAAGAATAAGCTAAAGTTTGCTCCGCACAAAACAAAAGCGATGTTGCTCACTCGAAAGCTAAAGTTTGACACGCCACTCCTGCGCATGGGAGGGGTCGACATTGGCATGTCCGACGAGATCAAGATCTTGGGGCTCACCATCGACAAAAAGCTTACGTTCAACGCCCACACCGCTAACATCTGTCGGCGGGCGTTGAACGTATATAAGCAGCTGTCCCGAGCCGCCAAGATCAGCTGGGGACTCCACCCAGAGGTCACCCGTATGATCTATACGGCTACGGTGGAGCCAGTGATCTCGTACGCCTCCAGCGCCTGGTCGTCGGCAACCAAGAAACTTGGAGTGCAGAGGCAGCTGAACGCAGTCCAGCGAGGATTCGCGCAGAAGTTGTGTGGGGCCTATCGCACCGTCTCCCTGAACGCGGCACTGGTGCTGGCTGGGATACTACCTCTCGACCTCAAAATACAGGAGGCAGCCGCCCTGTATGAGGCAAAGAGAGGAGTTCCCCAGACAGTGCTAGGCGATCGGGAGGTGGAGCGAAGGGTTGCCCCCACCGAAGCCCCGCATCCGGCAGCCCATATGTGCCTGGAGTTCATGTGTCTGGTGGACCAACAACAAGTGCAGGACCGCGTTGATCACGCGGTCCAAGTATACACCGATGGCAGCAAGATTGAGGGCAAGGTCGGGGCCGCACTGTCTCTGATGAGCGGTGGGGTCGAGACTCGAGCCCTCAAACTCAAGCTGCCACCGCACTGCACGGTCTACCAGGCGGAACTCCTGGCCATATGCCACGCCACGAGGTTGATCCTCGGATGCGGTGAGGCTCGCTGCGCGATCCTCAGCGACTCGCGTTCCGCCTTGGAGACGCTGGTTAACGCGAGTTCCCCCCAC
>OV838921.1:17500-22500 GCA_929442735.1 Watsonalla binaria
GGCGCAGCGTCACTTCCCTGAATAAGCGACTCATCACTGCCGCCGCGGAGGAAATTCGCAGGGCTTCCGCGTTGGTACCGACGCTCCTTCCGGCTCCTACCCCCACTGCATCTCCACCACCACCTGAAACAACATCAAACATAAGTTCACCCAATGAGGAAATCATCAAATCAATACAAGCAGAGCTCAAGAAAATCAAAAATGATACCAGCGAAATCAAGCAGTTGATTTCATCCACACCCACATCCACATATGCACCCATCACCTCACTACCCTTACCCACCAAATCTTACGCAGCAGCGGCGGCACAAAGTAAGAGCTTCTCGGCACCCACTAGCAAGCCTGCACTAATAATCTCCGCCAAAGCTGAAAAAGCTACACGGGAGGAGGTGGTATCGCTCTGGAAGAGCAGCGTCTCCTTTAAAGAGCTTACCTTTGCCCCAGCTAAAGTACAACCAGTTTCAAACAACAAACTGCGCGTCGAGTTTGACAGCGAAGCCCAGAGAGACGAGACGCTTAGAAAATTAGAAAACTCACCCCAAGTCTGTGCCGAGGCGGCCCGTAAGCTCCGCCCAATGATCATTCTCAAGGGCCTAAGCAAAGACATCCCTTCCGAGGAACTTGTGCGGGTCGTTACTAATCAAAATGAGTCACTCAGGGCGGTCATTGAATCTGATGACGATATCCAACTACGCTTCATCAGAAGCAACAGGAACGATAGGCTTTACAACGCCGTGCTTACCGTCACCCCTCCGGTATGGCGATGCGCCGTTGACATGGGCCGCGTCAACGTCGACCACCAAAGGGTGCACGTCGGAGACTTCAGCCCTTTCCTGCAGTGCTACAAATGCCTACAATTCGGGCACACCCAAAATAAATGCCAATCCCCAAAGGTGGCGTGCTCGCATTGCGCCTCGAACTTGCACACCATAAAAACATGCCCTCTCTCAGCAGACCTTTCAAAGACCAAATGCCATAACTGCACAGCCAACAACCTTAAATACAAATCCACAACGGACACTAGGCACTCCGCCACCTCAGATTCATGCCCGGCAATCAAATCGATGAAGCGACGCATAGCCACTAAAGTCGATTATGGATCATAAAGCCCCAAGTCATAATACAAACCAGAGCAACAAAATCAAAATATTACAAATTAACTTAGATAAAAGCCGAAACGCCACGCATGAATTCATTCATTATTTCATCAATCATGATCACTCCATTGCATTAATTTCTGAGCCATATGTTGGAAACAACCTTTCAGTCAAAAATTCACCAGGCATCACTACATTCCAATTCCCCGACAGTCACAATCACGTAAAAGCCTGTATCATGATCAAGAGCGCATCCCCCATCGCGAGTTCGGCCCTGGGTATGACGCAATTCTCGTCGCCCAACCTAGGAGTGGTGCGACTTAGGATAGGTCACCAAACGGTGTATTTGGCGTCAGCATACGTGGAGCCAGAGCGTGACGCCAGCGCTACCCTGGAGAAGATCGACCACTTTCTTAGGTGCACCGCCGGCTCTGGTCAGATTCTTGGGGGGGACCTCAATGGATGGCACTCCTTATGGAATAGCCGATCGACAAACGAACGTGGCCGCGAGGTTGCCGAGCTCATTATGGCAAACGATATGCACCTCTGCAACACCGGCAACCAGCCCACGTTTGAAGCTGTCACCCACGGTGTTCCCCGCACATCCATTGTGGACCTCACCATAGTGTCGCAGAGCCTGTCGGACAGAGTGGCAGACTGGAGGGTGAATCTGTCGGCATGCCCCTCCTCCCAACATAACGCCCTAGAACTCGTCATCAACAGCCTTGGTCACACAAATTCTGAAACACCTACCGAGCCCACTACCTATCTGTATAAAAACAAAAAAGCCAACTGGATTGAGTTTAAAGCGGCCCTCACCACATACATCGCTGAGTCTGACCTACTCGACCTCAATCTGGACGAAGCGAACCCGGAGACACTTGAGAGAGTGATCACTGAGTTCGTCGAGATCATCCACAGAGCGTGCCGAGCCTCGATGCCCACCCGCGCGCGTAATGGCAAATATAGGCCGCCGTGGTGGTCCGACAAACTCCAGGAGATGAAGGAGAAGACCATCCACCTCCACCGTCAACTCAGCCGTCAAAAGCGCCGCGGCTTTTCCCCTCGCGGCGATCTCATAGCCGAGCACGCAGAGGCCAGAAGGTTGTATGCGGAGGAGATACAGCGAGCCTCCTTCGAAAATTTCAAGGAGTTCTGCTCCCGCCAGGGCAAGGAGACTGTCTGGTCAGTGACGAACAGGATCCTCAAGGACGCACCCGGCAAAAGACCACCCATCACCCTTCGCCTCGGAGATCAATACACCAGCAATAGCACCGATACAGCCACCGCGATCCTAAATCACTTTTACCCCGACGACAACACGGACACTCTACAACATCACATTCATCTTCGCTCCAACATCAATACCACACCTTGCACCGAATCCGACTTACCCTTTAGTGAGGAGGAGGTCCTCGAGTGCATCCTGAGCATGAACCCCGACCGCGCTCCGGGCATTGACCACCTCACCGCCGACATCTGCCAGGAGGCATGCAAGGCTTTCCCACACTTTCTAACCAAAGTCCTCAATAGATGCCTCTCTCTGCAATATTTTCCTGAGCAGTGGAAAAAAGCTTTCGTTAAAATCATCCCGAAACCCAACAAAACTGATCAATCCAATTTAAATTCATCCCGCCCCATCGGTCTCCTCCCTGTTTTCGGAAAACTTTTAGAAAAACTGTTCATCAAAAGAATAACTTATCTCGCCACCGCTTCCAACAAGATGAGCAATAAACAGTTCGGATTTAAAGAGCAAACCTCCACCATCCATGCCCTCAAAACCGCTCTCGACGTCATCAGGGACCAGAAATCCAAAAATCAGCAGGTCGTCGCTGTATCCCTCGACATCAAGGCAGCGTTCGATAATGCCTGGTGGCCTGCGTTGCTCGATCGTCTGAGAGCTATAGGGTGCCCCATCAACATCTTCGGTCTAATACAGAGCTACATCACAAACCGCACAGTCACACTGCAATACGCCGGTTCAGAGGTTACCAAGACCATGACTAAGGGTTGCGTTCAGGGATCCGCATGCGGGCCTATCCTGTGGAACATCGTCCTCGACGAACTGCTCGAAATACCCCTCCCAGCTGGGTGTCATATACAGGCATTCGCGGACGATGTTCTGCTAGTGGTCGCTGCGCCCGATGTGGGTGAGACTGAGGCGCGCGCAAACGAGGCATTGCGCATCATTAAGGAGTGGGGGGACAGCGTAAAGCTTGTGTTCGGTCCGGAGAAGACACAGCTGATCGCCTTCACAAACAAGGCCGCGGGAGCTAAAGTCCATATGGCTGGAGCGCCTTTAGCATTCACCGACAGCATCAAACTGCTGGGCATCATCATAGACCACAAACTCAGGTTCCATCAACACATCAATCACATCATCAATAAAGCCACGAACATCTTCAATCGCCTCTGCATCTTCACCAGACCCACCTGGGGGATCCAACCGGAGAACATTCGAACCATCTATCTGCAGGTTATCGAACCGATCATCACATACGGAGCAGCAATATGGGGCCATGCGGTGGAAAGAAAGTGCATACAAAGGGCACTCCTGCGTATGCAAAGACTCTTCGCCCTCAGGGCCATCAAAGGATTCAGAACCATCTCCACCAATGCCGCGCTTGCTATCGCCCAGTTCATCCCACTGCATATCAAAATTCGAGAAACACAAACAATAGAGCAAACCAGACTTACAGGCATCACCAATTACCTACCCGACGACATCAATCTCGAACAGGCATCCAAACCCCACACTCTATCTCACCCGGCTCAAAGGGTCACCATCAGTCATTCTGCCGCCGCCAGCCAGGACGAATTGGAGAGGCTCGACACGTCGCAGGCCGACTGTGTCTACACAGATGGGAGCAAGATGGAGGATGGCAAGGTGGGCGCCTCGTGCGTTATTCATCGACCACGAGGTGGACCAATCGTCAAAAAATTCAAGCTACACGACTCCTGCACTGTGTACCAGGCTGAACTGTTGGCAATATTGAAAGCATGTGAGTGGATAATTGCCAACAAATCGACCCGCAGCTTCATATTTAGCGACTGCCTGTCTGCCATCATGTCAATAGAAAATCGTAGCAACACACACCCCATTGTAGCATCAATACACAAGCACCTGCAAGCCATAAAGACTCGCGGGACTATAGAGATCGTTTGGGTCAAGTCTCACGTGGGAATAGAGGGAAACGAAGAAGCTGACCAGGCGGCCAAAAGCGCAGCGACTCTCCACCGAGCCCCGGACTACAGCAGCTTCCCTCTATCCTACGTAAAGTTCAAGGCGAAGGCCCAAACGATCAACACCTGGCAAAGCGAATATTCGGAGTGTCCTCAGGGGGAACGCACAAAGCGTTTGTGCCCCAATCTCACCACCATTAAAAAACTACTTACCACCGTTAAAACATCATTCACCTTCACACAGTACCTAACCGGCCATAGTTTCACCAAAAGTTACCTACACAGATTCCACATCATCGACAATAACACTTGTCCTTGTGATAACACAAGCATCCAGGACTTCAATCACCTCATACATGAATGCTCGAGATTTGGGGCACAACGCCAAGTGCACGAATCGCTATGCACCCTTCGCAACCCTAGCATAAACCCGTATAAATTGGAAGACGTCATGAAGGACACGAGGACACTCCGAAGTTTTGTAAACTTCATTAATCATTTAGTCAACAACCTAAAACAATTTAACAGTACATAAAGTATCCAAATCATCAACTAAACTTCTTCTAAAAAACCAGCGACATCATCCACCTATCTGTATATACACACATATTAATTGTAAATAAAATATATATATATTATAAAAAAAAAAAAAAAAAAAAAAAAAAAAAAAAAAAAAAAAAAAAAAAAAATTATTAGTGTTTAAATATTAATAAGTAAGTG